>CM060836.1:18525000-18540000 GCA_030762175.1 Metallyticus violacea
TTTAGGACGCTCTTTAACATCTCAGGTCATCAGCGTCCCATTCCATTCAGGGCGTGAAACGGCCGATAAATTTTGCTCAGAGGCCTCTCTTTCAGGCTTGAGGTTCTTTATCGTGCCGTAAATGTACGACACGGGACCCACGGCTTTACTTCCCTTCCGAAGGAAGCCATACTTAGGATTTTTACGCGCGAAAAAAATCCATCGGTCCTGGCCGAGTTTGGTGGCTATTAGTGCGATAACGGTTTCGCTACACCAAAATAAATAGTTTAGCTTAGTGACAGGTTAGGTTTCGTCTAACCTTCAGTTTAAATCTTACTTTATACGGTTATTACTAGTTACAAAATGGACAATATTTTACTTTGAGAACTTTTCCCCAAATTTCATTCTATTTGTTGCTGTATGTCACATTTTTCGTCTGTTACCACGCTAATTTCTCATTTCAGTTCCTGAAGCATTCCGTGCGCTCGCGAAACAGTGACAAAGAATTACGAACATAGAATTAACACAGCAGCACACATTCTACATTTACACACAATACAATATAAATGGATACAATAGAAATGAAAAACAAAGCAACAGCTAGAACAACTCAGCCAAAACAATAAAAACTAGAGAAGCAGAAACAAAGAATCACTCAATTGCACAAATATCGCTATTTACAAATACGTTGATATAAAATTATTACAGTGTATTTGAATCATTTTAATGTATTGTCACTCATATATTGCTTCACAAAATAATAAGAGCAGATTTGAAGGATTTGCTATTGTTTATTCAGGTTTATAGGCTAGAGGGAAGAGCATATTGTACTAAAATGCATTCATAATAAATGCCTTTAATGGCAGGAGAATGCTGAGACCGGTCTATGTACATTTTCGTTTTATCGTGTATATTTTGATTTTGTACAGTTTTTTTTTTATTATACAAAAATTCATGAGATAATATATATATATATATATATATATATATATATATATATATATATACATGGAAAAGTCAATTTTTCAAATTGCTTAAAGAGGTTTCTGCTATATGTACCAGCGATTATTCGTATGGTTTTTTTTTTTCTGCAATTGGAAGAACGTTCACTTTTAACTGAGTTTCCCCAAATCCTATTAGGCCGTATTTCATTATTGAGTTAAATAGGCATAATGAACTAATTTTAAAGCCTTGTTTGAATCCAACATTAATAATGCGCATATTGTAAGCGTGCAGTCCTAAGTTTGGGTATGATCGATGTGATTTTTCCAATTCAAATGGTAATTAAATATTAAACCAAGGAATTTAATATGTTTGGTTTGTGAAAGTACACTGTTACAATACGTGTAATTGTGGATCTGGAGATCTGTGAGTAATAAATTTTATAACTTTTGTTTTATCTAGATTTAGAGACAATTTGTTTGCTTAGAACTATACACACAAGGAACTCAGAACCAGAATTAGTTTAATGGCACAATCATTAAGGCTATTTCCATTTATCAATATGCTTGTGTCATCTGCAAACAGAACAGCATTTCCTATATCTTGGATAGATAAAGAGAGATCATTTATATAAAATAAAAATAAAAATAATGTAACACTATTAACAATGTAACAAATTAACAGTAATAATAAAAGCAGAATAGGATGGACACTTAGATAAAGTCACACTTGAAATTGCTATATTTCGAACTCGTTGAGTTCTTCAATGGCAAGAAGCTAGACAAGTGACTTGCCTAGCTTCTGACTTGTCTAGCTTCTTGCCATTGAAGAACTCAACGAGTTCGAAATATAGCAATTTCAAGTGTGACTTTATCTAAGTGTTCATCCTATTCTGCTTTTATTGTTACTGTTAATTTATATATATATATATATTGGTATAATAATATAATAGATTTTATTGAATTAATTAAAATATTAGTATGAATTAATATTAAAGATAAAAGAAAAAGAAGGGCCCTCCATGGTGCCTCATTCCTCACTTTGATGCACTGTTTTTATTTTTAAAGAGACAATTTCTTACTACTTTTTGTTCCCTTTTGTCAAGGTTGGATATCAATCATTTTAAATATTGGTTTTTTATTCCATAGAAAGCTAATTTATCTATCAGAATTTTATGATTGACACAATTGAAAGTCTTTGCTAAGTCTCAAAATATTCTTCCTACATGTATGTTTCATTGAATGCAATTAAAATTTCACTGGTAAGTTTATAGGTTGCTTTTTCTGTTGAAATTCCTGTTTTAAAGCCAAACTGATCATTAACTAGAATATTGTTATTTTCAAGGTAATGGTATATTGCCTACTCAAAACGCCTTAGAAAATGTAGGTAAAATAGCTATAGGTCTATAATTAAGGACATTTATTTTTTCTCCCTTTTTGAACAGAGGCATCACTATTGAATATTTTAGCCTCTCAGGAAACACACCCAATGTTAAATACTCATTACACAAGTGACTAAAGGGAATACTAATTTCCTTTGCACAGGCCTTTATGACTTTGCTGTTAATCTCATCATAGTGATATGAGTTTTTTGATTGCAGTTTTGTAATGATATTACTAATTTCTACTGGAGTAGTGGTACATGGTCTGAATTCATTACTTTGATTTTAATTTTGAGTGACTGGTAAGTTTTTGATAATGGAGACCTTTTGCTGCTTTTATTACTATCTTAATTATCTTACAATACTTTTTAAAATGCATTTTTTATTTAGGGTTTTCATTGAGCTTTAGCTCATTATATAATTGTCTTTTATGTTGACAAGATTTTTCAGTTACTTGGATTAACCATTACCTACTCATTTATAACTGGTGTTTTTTTTAAATTTTTAGTAGGAAATATGTTTCAAATTAAAATTTAAAAGTGTGTAAGAAATTGTTGAATTTGATGTTAACATCATTTGCACTATAGACACTATTCCATGATTCTTGTTGAAGTGTCTCTACCATTTAATTGAGGTTTACATCATTAATATCTATAACATTTTTAAAGTTTTATTTTAGTCCTCTTAGCTAATACTTGAGCATATAGTCAAAGAGAGCAATGAGCAATAGAGACACAGAATATGATTACAGTTTATATGGTTACAAAGATCATGTGTGTGTGTGTGTGTAAAATGCATAAAAAGAGTGGTCATATTCACTTACAGCACTTTGGATGGTTTAATGTTCTGCTCTAATGAATTTATTCCTTCATAACCATGAAAATCAGGTTGTTTACTAAAAATAGAACCACTAGAAGGGCATTTCAAAATAGTGTAGAGCACATGGGTTTCACACTTTTCAATCAATTACCTTATTCAATAATATCAATTGAAAAGTTAAAAAAAAAAAAAATTAAAAAATTAAAGCAAGACTAATGTGCTATATGCTTGATCACTGTTTTATACCATACGGATATATTATATCAACATAAGAGTACAGAAATAATTATTATCAACCACTTTTCTCTTTACTGTCCGAGTACTGATGTATATAAAAGTAACATAAGTAACATCTCTTATGTTTGTTATTTTGTTTTAATGTTACAAACCCATAGAAAGGAAAACAACATTGAAATTTGTATTTTCTGGTGACATGTAATTGTTACAAGTTTCGTTTTATCTTTACTATTTTATTTTTTAAGCTTACCATGTGTTATTATTTTTCTTTTTTCTAATATAGATCGCTTTGATATTATTTATGTCTGCATTTCTATTTTGTACATACGCCATTTCTATGCTTTATCTTTTATGGTAATGTCCCAATTAAGTGAGGTTACGTATCAGTACTTTGTACATCAATATAATATGATTGAAGCATACCTGTACATACAAAATAGCGCCGGCCGGCCCCATTAACGGAAACAGAATCCAACACGGCCCTCTACTAACACAGTATTATTAGTTCTTCTTAATGTATTGTAATTCATTGATGCACCTAACTCGGCTTACTTGTGAAAAGAAATTACCCATTTCTTCTTCCAATGGCTTGTTCGGTTGTATGTAGCACAAATGTACACCATGATTTTGCTTATTACTCTTAATGTCACTACATTCAAACGTTATAAAGCACGCATTAAATAAGTAGATGCAATGTTATTAGCATTATCGTTCTTGGCTACAATAACTTGATAAACTTTAATTTGTTTACAAAAACCACCTAAATCTCCAAACCTCTCGCCTAGATGCGCGGGCAGGTTCAACTATTTTTCACCGCATCAGCGCCACATGCGAGTCTAAGTATAACTATTTCAACGGGTAAATGATTTATTTCAAATGTTCTTATTGATTGTGAGTTGACTTTCTTATGTTTAAAATGTATTATAAATTATCCTGTTAAAGTAATAGCATGTTCTAATACATATAGAATCAATTATTTATTTTAAATGTTCTTATTGATTGTGAGTTGACTTTCTTATATTTAAAATGTATTATAAAGTAATAGTACATTCTAATACGTATAGAATAAATTGATTTTAACTTTCAAAAGACTCCACATTGTTCGTTATTGGCTTCCACGTACCTTCCACAAACACATTTATTTTTAAAATAATTTAATTTATCTTGTAATTGAAATAAGTTATTTATAAGTAAATTTGTATTAATTGTTAAAAGTTTTAATCAGTTGTATTAAATTTAACGCCTTGTTAGTGGTAAATGAAAAATTAACAGTATATGTACCCTTTTCTCATAAACGAATTAAGATAGAAGCATGAAATTTTTACAGCTGATTTACATTATTACACTCATTGCAAAGCTCTACTTTCTGGCCATTAGCATAAGAGCATTTTGTGCATGAATATTAATGTTATTTTTATAAAAATAAGTATTTTATTAAAAATACTAACTTATTATTTTTATAAAATACATTCTCTAATCTAGAACTTAGAACTTATTATGTAATGAAAAATAAGCTATAAAAGTTTCACTGAGGTATTTGTAATATTTTCTGAGGAATGAATGATAGTGTTTAACGCCCGTTTTTTCTACAGAGGCACCACAGGAGATGGACACTGATTATTCATGAGATAAAATGATATATTGGGAAAGGATTTATTTTTAAGGGAGGAAACGTTCCAGACCTAAGTTTAGGGTACATCCCCGGCATTTGCCATTTATGAGGACTGAGAAAAACCTGGGAAAAACTCAGTCAGGGAGGATGGTCCTCGCGGGATTCGAACCACATATCTCATGCTCATGAGTCCGCGCCTTAAAGACCTCGGCCACTCGTGGTGGTCTTTCTGAGGAAGAGAGCACAGGCTAAGCAAGTGGGTCGAGCTCAAGGCTAGCCTAGATAGCAATGAAATACTCGCATCATCTCTACCTGGCACAGGATAATGTAAAATATTTGTAGTAGGGCCGTGTACCTGACAAATTAATTGAAAAAGCATTAATATGCTTGAGCAAGGCAGGCGGAGTCTTCGACGGTATTATTGGTGGTTAGCTATTACGTCACAGACAGCGCCTAGTCCAAACAGGGGAATATTTCAGATTGTTAACAAAAATTAACACATACGAGTTAACACACAAATGTTGTGTAGACTCAACCTTATAGCCTTAATGAATGTTTTGCCCCTGATAACAGTGCACAACAATTGAACATAGATAAGGAATTATTATTATTATTATTATTATTATTATTATTATTATTATTATTATTATTATTATTATTATTATTATTTAGATATACTGAAGGGACTCTTCTCTTGCTGTATGAGCAAGCCTTGCTTCTTGAACATGAGCACAATTAACCGTGCTGTGAAATATGTTTAACCGCATTATGAGCCACTTTTCCTCGCGTCTCTGTATACTGTCACTCTACTCAATACACTTTTACCTTGATTGCAATTATATCAAAAGATATGTAAAGCATTTATATGCTTTGGATTTAGACTAACAAAATTTGTAGTTTCATTAACATGCAAGGTTGATGATGCTCGTACCGGTCACAATGAGCGAACATGCCTGAAGGTTCTAAAGAGGTAGTTATCAGAGAGAGAGGGGGGGAGCGAGAAATTATTATTATTATTATTATTATTATTATTATTATTATTATTATTATTATTATTATTATTATTATTATTATTATTATTATTATTATTATTATTATTTCCATACGCCTCTTATACTCTTAACAGGAAAATTTCGTTTTGCTGATGTGGTTCATAAACTTCTTAATTGTGACTGAATTAAAATTTGAACTTTACGTATTATTCATGTAGAACAGTTATTAACACATTTGGTTAGAGCATGATTTCTTAATTGAGTTATTATACAGCAGTACTACATTAATTTTACACAAAATAGTTCTCAATGATTCAAAATACAATTAATTTTGCCACATAGTCTAACATCGGAAAGATTCGTGAACATAGAGGAGCTGGCTGCTCCATGCAAAAATTTGAAGGCAAATTAATTCTCCATCATTTTTTTAATATTTCTAAATATTTGGCTCTGAAACAAAAAGTTTAGATACACACAAGAAAACATTTAAAGCATTTAAAAGAGTGTACAAAATTGAAAATACCTAGAACCGACTGTGTTAGTGATTGTTTTATGATAAGTAATATCACAAAAAGAGTCAGAAATTGGTATAAATTCAAGAACGTAGTGAGTGATATTTAATAGGACTATTACATGAATAAAATATGAACTTAAATATAATTTCCCTAAACTTGGCTTACAAAATTGTAATAATGTGTATTGGTATTATGAATATTTTATATTTTCATGGCATCTTACAACAGACGAATGTCCATTGTTAGTAATACCAGTAGAGAAAAGCAAAATACGGTTTTAAGACTATTTCGCGCGCGCGCGCATATATATATATATATATATATATATTACTCAGAATACTAGCAAAAGTATAAAGTATTGTACTTATGAATATCTACTGGCTACCGTGCGACTTACTAATACCAACTTAGAACAACAAAACAGAGATAACATTTTATCATTCTGAACAATATGTTTATTAAAATATATGTTACTTGTAGGTTTTGTTAGATAATTTACAAAATGATTTCAGACTTTGAGTGCATACACATTAAGTTAGCTTGCTAGCCAAAGTGGTCCGTGATGCGTGGTCAGGAATTATAATGGGGGCATGGAGTTTGGCTACGTTGACCAGAAGACAAATGCACTTCGCACGCTAAAGGAATATTATAAAACTTTATGATAATTTTACTGTGATATCGGGCTGTGATTCAAAATGTTGTTTCTTTTCAGTGGTCGATTTTACAATGGCATCACATAAGTGAAATAGTTTCTATAAAACGTCAAAGCTATTAAAAAGGAAAACAAGAGCCGTACATTAATAAAATGTAATTTATGAACTAATTTTAAAAAAAAAATTAAAGTAAAATGCTTAAAATAATGCGTTCAACAAATGCATTGTTATATATACAACCAAAACATTTTTAATTTGAGTGAACAATTTCCTTTTACTTAACTTATATAACACTTGCAAGATGCTAAAAATATTTACGTACTTGGAACATGTGAGTGGCTTGCTCGTTATCATTAGGAAAGGGACAGAGGTTGCCCCAAATGAGCAATTAAGTGTCTGACCATCGAATACTCTCTAATGGGTTTTTCCCTTTAGTGCTGACAATAGCTAAACACACATTATTGCAATATACATGCTTTGCCCAATTGAAAGTGAGTTATGATTTATTAGTTGCAATATATGAACATACAGGAAGTAAGAGTGATACATCCTTGAAGGTCCTGTGGGCTGCACCGGAAGAATTACTCATGCCAAGGAGGTTAGAGAGCAGATACAAGAAAGAAGTGGCTTACCTTGAATAAGCCCAACCCTATAAGTAGTGCGACCCGTGCTGAGGGGGTGTATGGCACAGGGCACATGTGTCTCAAACAGGGGCCTGGGGATGTCAGTCTTACCTCTGCCTGAGTGAACCTTATAACTCCCTAGCTGCTAGTGGGACTATTATGGAAGCCACTTCAAATAATCAAAATTCTCTTTCTGAGGACCACATTAGTGAGACCTCAGCCACAGCAACCATTTCCCTTGAGGAAGGGGAGCCTCAGCTTTCTCTTCTGAGGGCCTAGCAGAAGCCTTGGAAAAAATGGACAAGCTTAAGGTTTAACCAGAAATACTTTCTGCAGCGCAAAGAAAATGAGCATTCAGTAAAACCCTAAGAAGAAATGGGGAAATATAAATATAAACCTGAAACCTCCAAAGGACACGATCGTCTTGTATAATTTACCGATGAATTTTGGAGCAGCATATATGGCTTGTTTTCAATTATTCAGTATAAATGTTGATAAATGTTGCACAGTTTTCAGGCAGAAGTATTTGCTATTCAAGAGGAGTTTTTAATGGTGCTTAAGGCCC
This sequence comes from Metallyticus violacea, assembly GCA_030762175.1. Taxonomy (NCBI): domain Eukaryota; kingdom Metazoa; phylum Arthropoda; class Insecta; order Mantodea; family Metallyticidae; genus Metallyticus; species Metallyticus violacea. The sequence continues at coordinate 18,533,319 of CM060836.1, forward strand.
GTTTCTACTACTGAGGCATCACAGGCGGTGGACACTGATGATACATGAGATGATATATTGGGAAAGAATTTTTTAAGGAAGGGAGCGTTCTAGGCCTACGTTTAAGGCACATTCCTGGCATTTGTCATTTATGAGGACTGAGGAAAACCTGGAAAAAACCCTCAGTCACGGAGGATGGTCCTGGAGGCATTCGAACCCCAGGCCTTCCGCTCACGAGTCCGCGCCTTAATATCCTCAGCCACCCGTGGCGGTTTCAAGAGGAATTGAGAAAGGTTACTATAGTAAACGAATTCTCGTGCACACAAATAATCATAATGCCTTAAAAGCACTCTCTTCCGACTAAGGAAAATCTAAGTTGGTATGCGAATGCCTAAATGCTCTGGCTGCTCGCAACAGACTTGAACTACTGTGGGTACCAGGGTATCGGGGCGTTTAAGGAAATGAAAAGGCAGATCTATCAAAAACTGAAACACCCTATGTCGGCCCTGAACCCATGGTTGGAATCAATACACGCACTGCTAAGACCGCGGGGGGGGGGGGGGGGAAGCAAAAAAAAATTGGCTGTTACCGAAAAAGGCTTCTTCAGAAAACATCTATCTACGTAATTTGTAGAATGTACAGACTGCTTTGCATATCCTGTTTGAATGGTCATTCCTATTAAGAAAAAAATGACTCTTTCTACAACCAGGTAAGATCTAGGAACGGGCGCTGACATTGGAACCAAAATACTGCAACTTGTTCAAGGAAAACAGTAAAAGTGTCTCTTCCTAAGGGGTTGCACAATAAGCCTTTTAGGCTGACATGTGGGAGATCAATAAAGCTGCAATAAAACCTCCCGCTATCTAATCATCTATCTACGACTGACACATCTGCAACACATTGTCACCGTCTCAGCGCGTCACAAGGTTATGGATATCCTGAGCGATAAAACGTCCGTAGTTGACGGCAAAACATCTTCAAACAAGCGGACTTCCCTTTGCTTGGTAACGTAGCATATGCTCCATGCACCCATTTGCCGAAGCACCTGCTCCTCAGAAAGAATGCTTGAGGATCCACTGCAGCAAAGCTTGTGATATCCCAACCGTCGATGGAGAATGGTGTGAACAGTTCCCTTGCTCAATGACATGTTTCTGCAATCTCTCGAGTGGCGATTCGGCGATTCTCTCTTACAAGCCGGTCTATGGCTGCAATTGATTCCTCGATGGTGGTTAAGTGAGCTTGACCAGATCCAGGCATGTCTTCAGGTCGAACACTCTGCCGCGTAATTCACCACACCATCTGAACACTGTGCTGCGTGACAGACACGAATTCCCATATACATTGTTCATATTTCGATAATATTGGCTCCATTAACACCCTCTGCCTTCAAAAATTGAATTACTGCCCACTGGGCCTCTTTGGACGAATCCCCATTGAGAATGTATTCAGTTCAACATGTAAACAGCACACTGCGCCGCAGATCATACCAGTCAACTTTGTTGCATACATCGCTAGAGCAAAGACAAAGCTCTGTTTGAGACGTTACGACAAAAGTCTTAGTGCCATTTCAGGCAACCTTTATATGTACAGAAGGATTTTTATTCGAAAGAAAAACTTTATTTTGAGACGCAAATGTCTGCCCTATAAGGGTATTCCAGGTCGTGAAACACGTCCGCTGACGAAAACCACTGAGGTAGAACAATATTTTTCGTGAGCAGAGGGCGTAAAACGTACTGAAATGCACTGTAGACTGCAGGTTCAATATGATGACAGCTGAGGGGTTCAGAAACCAGTTTGCGTAGCGACTATGGCAGTGAAATAACTGTCCTAAGACCCGCCCTCGTAGACCTGAGCATACAGTGACTACACTGCTGATCTGTAATTTGGAGATTTTGCATCACCTACCATACACTCCAAACTTGGTACCATAGGACTTTCATTTGTTGGTTCAGGATGAGAACGAGCTAATAGAGTTGATGCAAAGTTCATTAAAGGACACAATCAAAAAGCTGATAATTTGTGATATTTAATGATCTTTCCTCCTAAATTTATGAATAAATTCACTTGCATTTGATTCAGTTATTATAAAGAAAAAAAAAAAAAACAGATAGAAAAAGAATTCCTGTCTTGGAACATAAATCAATTAGTCAATCAGGTCTTTCTTTCTTTCCTTCTTTTTCCTTCCTTCCTACCTCTTCTGTTTCTTGATTTCTCCCATTTTCTTTCTTTGATAAATGGCCAAAGACTGCGTTTCAGTTTTGTGTGTTGAAAGAGGGTATGATTCAGTAAAATCCTGGAGTCAAGTGTTCCTAAAAACACACTTTTCTTAATTTTAAATGTTCAAAAGTGTTATCAGAGAGGAAAAAAGTCATAATCTACCTTGGATTTGCGCTCAATAATGTAACAATCACAGATTGAACTACTAAAATGCGACTTGTACGCCACGAAACTGTCCTAAAAAGTTGCACCATCATCGTATCCTTGTCCACGTAGGTTAGAAATGTTTAATCTCACGTCTCGCAGTTCATTCAGTATTAACTTACACAACTCTTCACACTTAAATCGTGCATTATAACAAATCTTAAAATTTCCTCATTTACACAAAGCTTTTCTAGTCCATCAAAACGCACGTGAAATGTTAATTGTTCATTTGTACTGACGTTCGTAGTTTGGTCAAGTAGAATAGAAAAATATTTCCCTCTCTTAACATCATTGATTATTCTGTTTTCAATCATGACAGCACAACAGTTTATCAAGATTTTTGTACTGTTTTACTTGTTAGAGTAGAATTTTAGGTTCCTTTGCAAGATGACCTCTGAGAATTTCATTACCTGCGTCAACTCATAATTTTCTCCTATTTTCACCTATAAATCCATGCTCTAAATCAATGACACTGTCATCTCTATGCCCTCGAAGTGGAAAGTTCTGGCGACCGCAGAGTATAACGCTGTTCACAATGGAGACCGATTTCATATTTCATTTACTCTTTTTTCATTTTATTATTCAATTGAACTTCTGTTTTTACCCTACATACAACCTCCTAAAATTTTCACTTTTAACGAGGGCTGTTCCCTGAATATTTGAAATGCCTTCTTGAATTTATTTACAGGCTTAAAAACTAAAGATTGTAACTGAACCCTACTACAAGCCCCCTCCTTAGGACAAATAGAACACACAACCGATAGTTAGCACCTTCATCCTTTTTACTATAAGAAAGCCAAGGGAAACTGTCTAACCAGGAATTCTGGAAACGCCTGCAATGTTCGGCTTCTAAAGTTATCGGAAAGTCGTAACTTCTTGATGGAACCCTCAGATGAATAAAGGTTTTATAATTAGTATCGTCATTGCGAAAATCTTGGCTCACAAAATGTCCTATGTGAAGTTCATCGCAATCAGATACAGTTCCTCTTCCTAATGATGTTTTCGGTCTCTAAGTATTGCCACTGGCATTCAAGTTTGTAACACAATCACTATCCGGCACTACTTTTTCGTATGTCCGACCCTTACCTTCAGCTTCAGCACACCAACTTATAACGAGTTGTAATGAATTAGCTTGACTTTTGCGTTTCGACATCTTACAAAAAAAACGATCCACCAAGGATCGAATTTAGAACTGCACACTTCACTCCATTGAGCACTACTAAGAGAACTTTTTGAAACTGGAATATGTTTTTTAATCAACAAATAACATCACAGTTTGGGCCTTGAGGTTCAAATTAATAAAACGGTCCGTTTCAAATGGATACATAAATACGCGTGTCGGCAGTTTTGTTTTTTCTTTGTCGCTTTTCCATTATTGAATACAGAGCTCTGCAATCTGTAAATCGTTTCCTTTAGGCCTATATTTAGTTTTCAAATGTTAAAATCATCTGCGCAAACTAAATGATCACAGTTGTAATATAATTATAACATAATTATGCTCATTTATATTTCATTGTATTATAATACACAAATCGTAGTATGTTTAGATAATAATAATAATAATAATAATAATAATAATAATAATAATAATAATAATAATAATAATAATAATAATAAAATATCGTTACCTCTCACGGAGTAAAACCAGGTTCAATTCCTGGTCAAATCAATTTTATTTCAATAGCTTCAACTTTATCTTAATAATAGAAATTTTATTTTCTTGCAACTAGTAACATTGTAAAAATCTGACGCGATAATGGAAAAAAGTAAAATATATATTAAGTAACACAATTTATATTTGACAATGGATAATAACGAGTGCAAGAAGTACATAAGCACCTGACTATTAAAATTTACAATTGTCATATGATCTGAATCGGCGCCTGTGGGGAAACATACAAAACACCTGACACAACAATAAAAACAAACCCAAGAAAAAATAAAAAAAAAAATATTTTGTCCACATACCAGCCACAACTGACTTGCTGTTCACCTGCACAAGATAAACAACTACCAGACAAAATTATGAACAAGCATCACCCACTGAAATGCAATAAAATAATAGTAATAGTAGTAGTAATAATAATAATAATAATAATAATAATAATAATAATAACAATAATAATAATAATAATAATAATAATACAGTTTAATTGTATTACGATGCCAGAAGACATGAAGCAAATCTCCACTAGTAAAAAGCCATGTTAAGGATATAATATGCACAGAAGAACGATAGACAAAGTCACCGAAAGTAATCAAACATGCATTCAAAAAGATCCAGTCCTATCCTATTTGCCAATATCTTATTTATAATACTGGAATCAATTTTCGGAAGACTTGCTACAATTTATGGATCAAAAAGAATTTATAGAACTGCTTATTCCTATCATCTGTATGTCTTAGTATATATATATATATATATATATATATTAATGAAACATAAAAATAAAGAAACACTATTAACAATGTAACAAATTAACACTAAAATAAAAGTAGATAAAGATAAAACACAGAGAAAGAATCACACTTGAAACTGCTATATTTCGAACTACTGCGAGTTCTTCAATGGCAAGAAGCTTCAAGTGTGATTCTTTCTCTGTGTTTTATCTTTATCTACTTTTATTTTAGTGTTAATTTATATATATATATACTCCCATATTTAAATGCTTGTATGAATTTATATATAAATACTGTGTTTCAGAAGTCTTAATGTGTGTTCAACCCGATCTTGTTCGAGTTCTTCAGCCCTTCTTAAATACAACTAATTCTTAACGTTTCAATTTTTTAACCTAGTACTTAATAGTCCGCTAAAGAACCTCATCTCTGCAGACTCTTTCTTCTATGTATTGTCAGTTCTCTACATCCGCAAGTAACACTCTGTTCCAAAACTCTTGTACCACACATTTTGTAGAAACAACTGTCTAGCTTTATATTCATATCGTCTTTTGGCAATGACAGAATAAACGTTTTTCACATATTCACCAGTCTCATTCTATGCAATTTATTGATGAATATTTAAATGGAATCTTGGGACCGATTCATAGGGGCGATGACGTCAAGTGGGAGACAGTATTGGATGTGACACGCGTTTGATTTATGTCTCACGCTGGCGACGATTTAGGTGCGGGCCGTCGTCCGTTGGACCAGCAGTATTAGTGTCCTCGCAATACTGCATAAGTTCTCGTCGTCGTGAGGCCTCGGCTGTACTACTCCCGTCCCAGTTAAGAGCAATAAATATCTCAGGTTATCTGCTTATTTTATTGACACTGGGTGAACAGGACAAGAAGAGGGGTTGCTGAGATAAATGAAGACGCGTCGAAGAGTAGATTGAGTTCACAATTTATTGAGTAAATTCTTTCAAATCACTAAGTGCCGTGCCACTTAGCATGAGAACGAAGGATATGTACAGATTACAACTGTAACTTTGTTGCACTTGAAACATGGGGACGGGAATTGGGCTGTAAGGTTGCTGCGGTAAATATTTTAAGCCCGCCGATCGCAGGTTTCCCCACGGCTGCTCCAGACCACCCTACTCTTCTTCGATGAGACTCTCTCGAGGACGCTTCGCTGCATTTTGGTGGCTGTGAGTCAACCGGGAATGAGTGAATGGGATTCCGTGTGAAAGGTGACGATAAATAACGCTTCGTTGTTTAGTTGCTGATATCGTTTATTCTCCTTAACATGAATATTCAGGCAAACTCACGTCTCACGTCGAACCACAGGCAAGATAATCACGTAAGTTTATTGCGTTGACAAAATAGTGCCGAGTGTGAAGAGATTGTTAATTCAACAGAACTCTTAATACAGCTCAATGACGATGTATGGACAATTAGTGTGGTGACTGACACTCAAGCTTCGTTTTCGCCGGAAATGGTGCTTGGCTATTAGGCCGCTATTAGGCTGATCTTCGGGCGACGGTAGCCACACTATCTGGGCCCGAAAAATTCTGAGACTGCACGACTTTTGGGCAAAATCTATCCCTTTTATACACAATACAAACTGACGCTATCCACGCTCAACGGCGCGAAATACTCCCATCAATTATGTGTTAACGTCACTCATAGGTCAATGCTTACCTCACTGAATTTCATTTCTATTTTCTGGACAATTTTGGTCAAGCCAAATTCTCCGCTATTCGTCAATAAGATGAATTTAAACAGATTTCATAGGTTACTGTCAACGATTCTTTTACTCGGACACCTGCACTTTGCCACCGAACAGACCGGTGTCTCGCCCGAGGCGAGGGCATTTCCAACCCTAGCTGCATACCAGAAGGGAT